>ONZH01003342.1:0-33362 GCA_900303285.1 Rhinella marina
AACTACAAGTCTCAGCTAGCAGCCGAGAGGAGGACAAAAAAAATGTCGTTGTAGCCCTTAGAAGGAGCGTTGGGTTCTTTGTGGATGATTCCTGCCTAACCAGATTCTAATTTCACACCCTAACAGTGTGCAGCCAAGATGGCGGTAGTTGCACTACGAGTCCCAGCCAGCAGCCAGGAGGAGACCAAAAAAAAACAAAACGTGCTTGTAGCCCTTAGAAAGGCTGTTGGGTTCTTTGTGGGTGATTCCTGCCTAACCGACAACTAAATTCAGGCCCTAACTCTCTCCCTGACAGACAGCAGCTCTATCCCTAATCTCATGCAGACGGCGTATGACGCGAGCAGCGCGGGACCAGATTCTTAGATTCCCAGGTCATCTGATCTGGCCAGCCAATCCCTGCTATCAACTTGTAGGGGCCCCACTTGATGCTAGGAGGTACCAAAGACTCTCCTGCATGTTGATTGGCTAAAAAAAGGCGGCTAACATGCAGGAAGAGGAAGTTGCCATTTTCTCGAGGATCGCGATATGCTCGTCCGAGTAGCGAGCATATGCGAATACCCTAATGCTCGAACGAGCACCAAGCTCTGACAAGCATGTTCGCTCATCTCTAGATGCAACCCATTATCTTATTGGCCTTGGCAGCAGCTGTCTGACACTGGTTTCTACAGCTTAGTTTGCTTTTACTAAAATTCCTAGATCCTTTTCCATGTCAGAGTTACCCAATGTTTTACCATTTAGTATGTACTGGTGACTTGGATTATTCCTTCCCATATGCATAACCTTACATTTGTCAGTGTTAAATCTCATCTGCCACTTCTCTGCCCAAGCCTCCAGTCTATCAAGAATCAAGATCCATCTGTAGCAGTATACTGTCCTCTTCTGTGTTAATTACTTTACACAGTTTAGTGTCATCTGCAAAAATTGATATTTTACTGTGCAAGCCTTCTACAAGATCATTGATAAATATATTGAAGAGAATAGTGCCCAACACTTACCCCTGTGGTACCCCACTAGTGACAGTGACCCAATCTGAATATGTGCCGTTAATAACCACCCTCTGTTTTCTATCACTGAGCCAGTTACTTACCCACATACAGACATTTTCTCCCAGGCCAAGCATTCTCATTTTATATACTAACCTTTTATGTGGTACCGTGTCAAATGCTTTGGAGTAGTCCAGATATACGACATCAATTGATTCGCCGCAGTCTAGTCTAGAACTTACCTGCTCATAGAAACTGATTAAATTGGTTTGACATGACCGATCCCTCATGAAGCCATGCTGATATGGAGTTATTTGCTTATTTTCATTGAGGTACTCCAAGATAGCATCTCTTAGAAAACCTTCAAACAGTTTACCCACAACAGATGTTAAACTTACCGGCCTATAGTTCCCGGGCTCTGTTTTTGGACCCTTTTTGAATATTGGCACCACATTTGCTATGTGCCAGTCCTGTGGAACACTCCCTGTCAGTATAGAGTCCTTAAATATCAGAAATAAGGTTCTGGTGATGACATTACTTAATTCTCTTAGGACACGGAGGTGTATGCCATCCGGTCCTGGCGATTTGTCTATTTTAATCTTTTTTAAACACAGCTCTACTTCTTCCTGGGTCAGACAGGGCATTTTTAATGGGGAATTTACTTTTATATTCTGCATTTCTTCTGACAGTTTATTTTCCTCAGTGAATACAGTGGAGAAAAAGATATTTAGTAGCTTTGCTTTCTCATCATCTCTCTCTGCAACTCCCCCCTCATTACTCTGTAAAGGGCCGACACCTTCAGGTTTATACTTTTTAACATTTATATAATTAAAGAACATTTTAGGTTTAGTTTTACTCTCTTTGGTAATTAATCTCTCGGTCTCTAGTTTGGCTGTTTTTATTTGTCTTTTACATATTCTATTTTTTCCTTATAGTTTTTCAATGCTTCCTCGCTCCCCTCCTGTTTTAGTGATTTAAATGCTTTCTGTTTGCTATTTATTGCTTTCTTTACAGCTCTATTTATCCACATTGGTTTTTTCTTGTTCCTTAACCTTTTATTCCCATAAGGTATGTACCTCTCACAATTACATATTAGGATGCTTTTACAAATCTCCCATTTTTGTGGCTGTATTTTTATTTTTGAGGACTTTGTCCCAGTTAGTTAGGCCTATGGCCTCTCTTAGTTGACTAAATTTTGCTTTTTTGAAGTTTGGTATTTTTGTTCCTCCCTGAAGAAACGCTCTTTTGAATGACAGTTGGAAGTTTATTATATTATGGTCACTATTTCCCAGGTGTCCCCTGATCTGCACATCTGTTATTCTGTCAGGTCTATTGGTTAATACTAAGTCCAGTATGGCCGTCCCTCTAGTCGGGTCCTGAACCAGTTGGGAAAGGTAATTGTCTTTGGTTATTTCCAAGAACCTGTTCCTTTATGAGATATACAGGTTTCAGTTTCCCAGTCTATATCTGGGTAGTTGAAATCCCCCATAATAACGACCTCATTATGTTTTGCAGCCTCGTCTATTTCATTTAGAAGTAGATTTTCTGTGGACTCTGGTATATTAGGTGGTTTATAATAAAGTCCTATTAGTATTTTATTATTATTTTTGGCTCCATTTATTTCTACCCACAGTGACTCCACATGTTCATGTCCCTCACTTATATCTTCCCGCAGTGTGGGCTTTAGACAGTACTTTACATAAAGGCAGACCCCTCCCCCACTCCGGTTTTGGCAATCCTTTCTAAACAGACTGTAACCCTGTACGGTGACTGCCCAGTCATAGGTATCATCCAGCCATGTCTCAGTTACTCCCACTATGTCATAGTCCTCCTCACACATCACTAATTCCAGTTCAACAGTTTTATTAGTCAGGCTTCTGGCATTAGTGTACATACAATTAAAAGGTTTATATATATATTTTTCCCCTACACCTTTCCTTCTGCACTGTTCTAGTTCCTCTTTCCATTCCTCCCCCAGTTCCATTACCTTGCCCCAGGTCTCTATCTGCACTATCTTCCCCATCTATAATGTAGTTACCCTCCCCCCAGTCCCTAGTTTAAACACTCCTCCAGCCTTCTAGCCATCTTTTCCCCCAAAACAGCTGCCCCTTCCCCATTGAGGTGCAGCCCATCCCTACGGTAGAGCCTTTAGCCGACAGAGAAGTCGGCCCAGTTCTCCAAGAACCCAAATCCCTCCTTCCTACACCAGTTCTTGAGCCACTTGTTTACCTCCCTAATCTCCCGCTGCCTTTCTTGTGTGGCTCGTGGTACAGGCAGTATTTCGGAAAACACTACCTTTGACGTCCTTGCCCTAAGCTTGTGCCCTAGATGCCTAAAATCATTTTTAAGGACGCTCCACCTACCTCTAACTTTGTCATTGGTTCCGATATGGACCATGACTGCTGGATCTTCTCCAGCCCCTCCCAGTAATCTGTCAACCCGATCCGCGATGTGCCGAACTCAAGCGCCAGGAAGGCAACACACCATTCGACGATCCCAGTCTTTGTGACAGATTGCCCTCTCTGTACCACTAATAATTGAATCTCCCACTACCAGCACCTGTCTGGCCTGCCCTGCTCTCCTGGTACCCTGCTTACTGGAGGTGACATTCCCCTGACTGGCAGAGGAAGTGTCCGGCTGCAGCAGTGCGCTCCCTGAAGTGGCATTCCCCTCATCTGCCAAACTTGCAAACTTGTTGGGGTGTGTCAGATCAGGGCTAGCCTCCCTGGCACTTTTCCCTCTACCCCGCTTTCTAACTGTTACCCAGCTAGCTACTTCACTTTCCTGAGCCTCCTAACTACCACCCTCCCCCACATCTACCCCATAGAGTGCTTGCTCAGTGAGCAGCAAACTCTTTTCCAAATTGTCAGCGCTTCTCAGTGTTGAAATCCGCCCGGTTAGATACACGATGTGCGATTCCAAACAGGTAATTTGCTCACATTTTGAACAAATATATGCACCCTTAAATGGCTGTTCCAGGACTGCATACATCAGAAAAGATGTGCACTGAACTGCTCTGTCAATAATGGAAGACATACTAATAGGGATTACACAATAAAAGAGAAAAAAAAATACAATACAGTGATCTCATACCGACTTACTGTACAAATCTGAAGTCACGTAATCTAAAGTCACACACTTAATTCAAATGCGCACTTAAAAATCAAACGCGCAAACACTCAAACTCGCGTTATGTCTCTGCTTTTATAAAGGCAACACTCAAACCAGTCTGCTTTTTTTCCTCTGGATTCAAAGGACTGAACTGCCCTCAAGACTGGCTATTTAACTTCTCCTAATTAGATAGCCACACCCTAATTACTCACCTGTGCAACACCCTGGAGAAGGAAGAGAAAAAAAAAAGGTGTAATCACGTTTACTCTTAGCTGCTATGGAATAAAGCTGGCAGCAAAAGCAAGTCACAGTGTATAAGATAGACTTCACTGCTCTGACTTGGTATAGAGTACAATAAAGTCAGGCACAGCCACTCAGCAATGCACACAAATAAATTAGCTCTCACAGATACTCCCTCACTTAATCTAAAGTCACACACTTAATTCAAACGCTCAATTAAAAATCAAACGAGCAAACGCTCAAACTCGCGTTATGTCTCTGCTTTTATAAAGGCAACACTCAAACCAGTCTGCTTTTTTTCCTCTGGATTCAAAATAGATTCATGATCTATTTATCCCCAGGACAGTTACTGTGATGAGGCGACATCCTCTGAGCCTGGAGGAAAGAAGGTTTGTAAACAAACATAGATGAGGAATCTTTATGGTAAGAGCAGTGAGACTATGGAACTCTCTGCCTGAGGACGTGGTGATGGTAAATTCACTAAAAGAGTTCAAGAGGGGCCTGGATGTATTTCTGGAGGACAATAATATTACAGGTTATAGTTACTAGAGAGGGGTTGTTGATCCAGGGAGTTATTCTGATTGCCTGATTGGAGTCGGGAAGGAATTTTTTTGGCTTCTACCTCACAGGGTTTTTTTTGCCTTCCTCTGGATCAACTTGTAGGAAAACAAGCCAAACTGGATATACAGATGTCTTTTTTCGGCCTTATAAACTATGTTACTATGTAAATAAAATGGCCGCCGTCCTATTGGTAAACACAGAACCTTTCCTAATCACACAGGGCAAGTTACTTCACAACACGTTTGTAAAGACCTGTCTCATCCTCCTCTCTGCTCTAATTATCAGGTATTATGATTCTGAATACAACTGATAAGATCTTCAGCTGAATCTCTAGAGGAGATATGAAGTACAGAGAGGATGGAAAGGACAGACTGTGGTAATGGAGACTGCATACAAGTGCTGCTGGTCATTACCACATCATCACCCTCCTCTCTGTACTTAATATCTCCTCATGAACTCCATTCCTACAGAGATTCAGTTGAAGATCATATTAAACTGTACTGAGGAGGATGAGGCAGCTCTTTAGCTCAGTGTTGTGAAGTAACTTGTCCTCCTGTGTGATTAGGACAGGTTTTGTGTGTACTAATAGGACAGTGACCATCTTGTTTCCCCTGATGATTGCTCCCTAGCCATTATAACTAATAAAATGTATTTGGGAATATATTTATAATAAGTTGATATTTAAGTATTTTCATTTTCTTAATTCCTGGAGAACCCTTTTAAACAGAGTCTGTCAGATGTTTTATTCTGCCAGATTTACTCCAGCAAGTGCCCATGAGGTGGGGCTTCACTGTGACACGCTCTCTGTATTAAGGTGTTTCACAGCTGCTCCCCACTGAGCAACAGTTGTTGCATTCAACCAAGAGACCTCTATAGATATAACTCACAACAGACGGACTGTGAAGCAGCACAATGCAGAAAGCAGGGAGCAATTCACATTGAGGATTTGCCTCTAGGAGAATTTGGCAGAATAAAACATTATGGGAGTCATTTATTAAGTGTTTTAGATGCCAGTCTTAATAAACCCCTGCACTGTTGTTAGATCCACCGGAGTTATGAAGAGGCACAGGCTTCTCCATAACTTAGGCAGATCCACTGCCGCTTCTAAATATAGAAACTTGAACTGAAACTGGTGTAGAAAATAGTAAATGACACGGGCATGCCAGCGCATAAAAAATAATACTCACCTCCTCCATTTTCTCGCAATGGGCCGGTCGCCACCATCCTGATTGAAGATCTTGTCCGAAATCCCGTGTGCAACGTCATCTCGGGCCTTGCGAGATTTCGCGCCAGCGTCAAATGCAGACCATGCAGGCCATAAAGTATAATTTTCTTTTGTTCATACATGATCGCAGCATCTGAGGGGTTCAATGACAGGAGCAGGGCTATCGCTGCTCCCTGTCATTGCACCCACTACTTACAAAAAATGCGCTTTGTGATTAAAAAAATTCAGTGAAGCAGCCAAATCAAATTTTGAATAAATATTTGAGTAAATATTAATTTAAAATATTTTTGGGTTGAGTTATTAAATACATAATTAGAGTCATGGACTATTATTTGTAATTTCCTCATCAATTTGACTTGCAAGAGAAAGTTTACTTTGGAAAAAAATCGAATTATTTCTCCCCTGTTGGGACATCTTTCTATGAATAAATATTTTAATAAACAGTGTTGCTTTACTTTTGCACCTCTCGGTATGATACTGTTTTATTGGTTTTGGCTAACCTGAGTTTGAAATGTCAGATGCTTTACATTTCAGAGGCTTGAAAGAGACTGAATTTCTATTTCACCTGTGAGGCATATTTCCCTTAAGTAGATTTTTTTTCAAGGATTTATTTTCTGTTCCTATAGCCTCAAGTGTTTTTCTCTGCTATTAGGTTTCAACTTACTTGGGCAGATAAACAGGAGTGAGTAAAACACAGGATCTCTTAGAAAACACAGTGATAGATGGTTCCTCTTATGTTGGATTTACACTGGGCAATTATCGGGCGATTATCGGGAATGAACATTAGTACAAATGTTTATTCCCAATATTTGACCTTTGTAAAGATGCCACATTTCACCCAATGAACGTGACAAAATGCTTGTTCATTGGGTGAAATCATCCTTGATGTGGACACCTAAATCATCATTGTTAGGCAGAAAATTCTGCTGTGTAAACAGCAAACTCCCACCCAGAAACATTGAATCTGTATGAGGATAAGCAATTGTAGAAGCAAAGTGGAGGAGACTAATGCATATAAATACAACTCATTACTTCCACTGATGAGCAGGCAGTTATTGGTAGGGAACGGTTTCTTCTCGATACTTGCCCACTTAGATGGTGAATGTAAATGGCCTTTAGACCTTGCCGAATATACTATACTTTGTTAATCTCCAGTAATTATCATATACCTTCTTTTACCTTTGAAGTTGACCAGCCATAGTAGCAATTGCATTTCATTAACATTTCCACTGCTACTGACAATGATTGGCCATTGCCACCTGACATGACCATTTAAAGTTTTAATATTTTTCCAATTTATCTTAGGGACTACATTATAACACAGATAAACTGATAGCTTAACGCATGCATTTATACAGAACTTAAGAAATTTACAATATTGATGTTTCATTGTGCTTATGTAGGAACTGTCACGGAGGTGATAAAATTCGAATTCACATAATTTGTATTTGCATGACTGATTTGTTGCTGTTGGAGTAGATAGTTTTGCATATATTGTTTAGAATTCTGAACTTTAATTTCCACAGAGGTTTCAGTACGGTAACAAATGTTCTCAAAGAAACTAAACAAGAGTATTATAGAAGGAAGCACACTGTTATTGTTGCCAGAACATGCCTTATCTACAAACAAGGCACGTTACAATCTTTTCCTGGTATGTCCTCAAGGATGGAAGTCGAATTTCAATCTGTTTGTTTCAGAAACGTGCACATTATATCACACATCTTGAAGCAATAAAATGTATTCACTGAAGAAAGCCTTTGTTTTTACAAGTTGTCTGAACATTAATAGCATTTTCCATTCTGCATTCAACTGGAAATTAAATGGAAACATAAGTATCTTATAATTGAGGTTTTTTTGTTTGTTTTTTGTTTGTTTTTTAAGTGAGAGGAATGTAAGAATAACATATTTGTTATATGAACCACAGTTGATGCAACATGACTACTCAAATTTTGCTCTATAGAAATGAGAGTTTTAGGAGTTTTTTTTTTTGCAGAAATTACATTATCATTTTACTAAGAACTGATTATGCATTCAGAAGTCATTGGTTATGATTTCTTTTCTACAGTTTAGACAGTTCCTTCCATTGTTTTGCCTTTAGTCACTGCTCTAATTGTTGTGAATTTTCAGTATGCAATTATTGTTGCATAGAAATATGAGTACATGATAGATGATAGACACATAGACAGATAGATTGTTGGGTAGAAAGATAGATAGATAGATAGATAGATAGATAGATAGATAGACAGATTGAACTTTGCAGCTCCCAAAACTGGCGGAAGGCTTTTCATTAATGTTGTGGAAAGCCATTGATTTTCAGCAGAACCAGTAATCTTTCTAAAGTGTATGCTGGAGTCTAGACAAATGTTGAGGTAAGGAAGGATTAGGCTACTAGATTTGAACATGCTCAATCACTTTTTTTCTCAAGGGTGGTAAGCTGCCACCAAATGTGTCTGACCATAGCTTACTTCCCTCTTCCAATTTAGAACACATGCTTGCTTGGCCAGAATGAATAACTGTAGGCTAAAGATAAGCAAACTAGGTAAAATTCATTTTGTTTGAAGTTCATCAAATTTTTTTGAAATTTTAGTTCATAGAGAGAGAGCAAGCAAGAGAGAACAAGAGCCTAACATAGTGGATTTCCCAACAATATAAATTTATATTTTGTAAGGTTACTTTTTCTCACTATGGAGAGCCCATGGTATGCCAAATACGTGTGCGCAGTATTGTAGGCCAGTCGATGCCTCTAGTATGCCGAGTAGCCGAGAAGGTGTGCTCAGTATTGTAGGCCATGTAATGTGACCAGTATGCCGAATACATATGCACATTATTGTGGGCTAGGCGATTCCCCTCCGGGTTATTAGGAAAGGTATTCTAATTAGCTTTCTTAAGTCTATCTGATGCGAG
The DNA here is from genome assembly GCA_900303285.1 of Rhinella marina. NCBI lineage: Eukaryota > Metazoa > Chordata > Amphibia > Anura > Bufonidae > Rhinella > Rhinella marina. The sequence goes on from ONZH01003342.1 coordinate 9,025, forward strand.
CAGATGTTAGACATGATAAATTGTATAGATTTTACATAGAAATCCAGAGGAGCTTTGTCTAGCCTACAATTGTTGTCATGTGTATCAACTGCTCTTCATAACAGAAATAGTAGGTTCCCCCTAATGCCTTGTAACTAGAAATTATGTTCTCATCTGTTTTCTTTTCCTTTTATCAATGGCTTTTGTCCCAAAAGAACCAGCTTAATCTGTGAGTCTGACTTAGCTGTTTTTCTAACTTTGTTACAAAAGCATGTTTCACCCTTACACTCCCAGCACATGTACGGCGCTGGGGCGATGCGGACACATGGCGTCCGCTCGCACGTGTGGCGGGCATCATGGCCGGCAAGTCTCTGCTGTTTCCTCTTCAGCAATTAGATGCCGTGATCACATGAGATCACGGCATCTAGTAGCGCAAAAACCCGGAAGCGTATGGTCAAATGGGGTGTCTGTACATGATCTGAAAGCTGTAAACCTCATCAGCGAGGTTTCAAAGTGCAATTCCTATTCTGGACACTAGATGGCAGGCCAGGATAAGAAATGAGCAAATTCGGTTTTTAATTAAAAATTAAAAAGCCCTGATTGCTCATAAAGAAAAAATAAAAACACAATCTATTTGTTCATATTTGAGCTTTAAAATATTCACAAAAAAACGTTAAAAATATATAAAAAATAAAAAAATATATAAAAGTTTAAATCACCCCCCTTTCCGTATAATTAAAAAATAAATACCTAAATAACAATAAATATAGACATCATGGGTATCACCGTGACTGAAAACGCCCGTACTTTTAAAATATAAAAAAAATTCCAATACGGTGAATTGTGTGGCGGAAAAAAGCATCAAAATGGCAATTCGCTGTTTTTTGTCGCTTTTTTTTTCTAAAAAAAATTAAATAAAAAGTGATCAAAAAGTCATACACACCCCAGAATGGTATTAATAAAAAGTTCAGATTGCCCCGCAAAAAATGAGCCCCCATACAGCTCCGAACACATAAATACCAAAAAGTTATAGGGGTCAAGATATGACAATAAAAAAAAAATGTCCAACTTTATAATTATTTTATCACTATCAAAACGCAGGAAAAACTATACATATTAGGTAGAATTAACTGGTCAGTTTTAATGAACATTGAATGCTTTAAATAAAAAAACCCGTAGAACTGTAGCGGAATAGCATTTTTTTGCAATTACACCCGATTTGGAATTTTTTTCCCGCTTCCCACTACACCATATGCAATATTAAATGGTGGCGTTGGAAAGTACAACTTGTCCCGCAAAAAACAAGCCCTCATACAGCTATGTGAACAGAAAAATAGAACAGTGATGGCTGTTTGAAGGCAGGGAGCGCAAAACGAAAATGCAAAGCCCAAAAAAACTCTGGGACTGAAAGGGTTGAAAAGCAGGAAGACATCTCTGTCAATCTACTGTATGAAAATAATGCTGTGCTTGCTGCTACAGTATGTTCTTCTTATTGCAGCAAGTAGATATAATTATAGCATACTTCTATTCACCTGGACACACGTCATCTATGTAGCAAACCACACCTCTAGCAATTTTATTTCAACCATTTTGATTCAACATCAGATGAACCAGAAAAACCTTGAAAGTAACCTTCAACTGAAAGTGAGACAATAGAATTACAACATTTCGCAAAACTTATATCTCTCAAGAAAACATGATAGATAATTCATTTTTTAGAAGAACAGGGGAGCCAGAATGCTTCAAGAGAAACTTGTCTTATTTGGGTAATTTGTCTTGTGGAGTTCTCTTTGGGGTGCTCTTACTCATTAAGGAGACCAAAAAATCTGCATGAGTATTGTATGCAGGGCGACACTACTATTGGTTTCTAGAAAGACTATATCTCAATTTGCATATCTTCTGGCATTAGATAGAATATTCCCTCTTCTCCTTTTTTGTGAGGCAAACTAATTTGAATACAGACACAACCAAGCTAATATTGAGTCTGATAACATATGATACAATTAGGGATGAGTGAATCGACTTTGGATGAAACATCTATAGTCGATTCGCATAAAACTTTGTTCTAATATTGTATGGAACGGAAGCTCCATATAGTATTAGAATGTATTGGCTCAGATGAGCCGAAGTTATTACTATGCAAAGTCTCGCAAGACTTCACGTAATAACGTCAGAAATTACGAAGTGGCTGAAGGCTGGACAAGCCCTTTTAAAGTACTATATTCAATATGTTGGCAAAATAGGTGGAGAATAGATTTATTAAATAGCACAATTCATTATTCTTAGCTGCTGAAAGAAGTGGATAGAAACACAATAGGAATTCTTCAGTAACCCAGTGATTGCAGTAAGAACTGTTGCATGGAACACTGCAACCACAGAAACAAAAATAATCTGTGTATACATCAAGAAATATAAAAGAATGATAATCTTCTGTCTGACTGTAACTAACAATTTTATCTCCAGGTACTCTGCCAAACTTGAGCTATCCAGTTTAGGGTAAAAGACAAACAATGTAACAGCACTCTGCAAACACAAACAATAAAATAAGCACACACAATAATGACATACTCACTATACTACACTACACAATACTCACTTGTACAAAATTATTTGTGCCCATCTGCCAGCGTCAAAGTGATCTCTTTAGGATGGGAACCTAACACTAAATGCTACATTCACTAAGTGTCATACCAGCCTCCATTACATTCAGGGAATGCAGGTTCCACATGCATGCTGAGTCCACACTATATGATACCTCTTGCGGTGCCATAATGGCCTCCATTAAATTCAGAGAATGCAGGTTCCACATGCATGCCGAGCCCACACTATATGATACCTCTTTGGTGCCACACTGGCCTCTGTTATATTCAGGGAATGCAGTTTCCACATGAATGCTGAGCCCACTCTGTATTCCACCTCTGCTGGTGCCAATTGGCTTCCAATAAATACAGGCAGAGCAGGACAAAGCTTTATACTTGCACTGATTAAAATCAGCCTAAAGAGCTGACAGGTTAATCACTAGTGCACGACCAATGCAATGGAGTCAGCCACACCTCCAATGCAAACTGCAAGGAAAACCACACCCCCAATGCAAAGTGCAGGTGGACGTCACCATGCCTAGAATCACAAAAGTAAAAGACAAACAAGAACTCTGCAAAAACAAACAATAAAATACGTGAACAAATAATTTTGTATAGAATAAATTTGCCAAGAAACTCACATATACAATGCAGCATTATTATTTTATTTTTGATATAGTTAGTATGGCATTATTGTATGTAGTTATTTTATTGTTTGTGATTGCAGAGTGCTGTTGCATTGTTTGTCTTTTACTTTTGTGCTTCCAGCAATGGCAAGGTGCACCTGCACATTGGGATGTGCTGACTGACCCCCAATTTGGTTTTCCTTCCAGTTTTGGGTAGTTAGGCTTTAACCTTGCTGATGTATTATCACGTTTCATCAAAATGAGTGTTGCGATAATGTTTAATGTCATGTTGTATTCTATGATTTATGTTGTAGAATTGTCTGAAATGTCACTGGCAAATAACAATGCTGTGTAATGACAAAGATAGAAGTCTCTGCTTAGCTTCCCAAATCAAAAGTTTAATAAAGGTCATAGCACTTGTAAAAAATAAGTTGTTTTACTTCTAGTAAAAGCATGTGTATAATATATTTGACATTTTAGTGTACTGCAGACCCTTTCAAATGAGCAGACAAAGGAAAGGTAAAGATATAAAGTCTGTCTGGAAATATGACATCAACACTCATCAATCACTTGTAAAACAAGTCTCCCTGTTGCTTTTTGCAAGACACGTACAGAAGGTGTAAAATAAGATGTAAGTGTGCACAACTCCAACCATTTAACCACTCCTCTGTCTATAGCTTCACAGTAGTATCACCCAAACACTTCATATTTCAAATAAACTGGTTTTAATTGTACTCTTGTGAGTATATAGAGTAAAAAAATTATATCATACATGGTTGGATGGTCTGCACTATTGTCTCCATTATGTTATTTAATGCAGATATTGAAGTATGGGGTGCTGACACTACTGTAAAGCTATAGACAAAAGACTGAAGAATAATGTGTTGGGCCTGTGCACATCTGCATCTTACTTTTACTTATGTGTTACTAAAGGTGTTGAGTTAAACCCTGTGTAATAACTGTTCCATTGTATGCCCAATGTGAAATGCTTTGGAGCTCCCTTTCGGACTGTGTGTAGTAATTACACATGTATCAGTGTTAACAATGTAGCTTTATTGAGGATCAAAGTATGGGCACCTAAAGGGTGACCAGCTGCAGGGGTGCACCTAGCCTTTCTGCTGCCTGAGGAGAAAACTAAAACGACACCCCACCAATGCCAATTTCTTAACCTAACCCCTTTTGCCACAATGAAAGCGCTGCCCATAGCCCTTCCACTGCCCCCTCTTACCCCTACCTGGTGCTGCCTGAGGCGATCGCTTCACCTGGCCTCATTGGTGGTGCACCCCTGGCAAACTGCTTGATTTATCTGTTCTTGTTTTTGGTTTACATACTGTAGCCTTTTTATTTTGACTGGCTACTAATGATATCCACCATGTTCACCCATATGAGATAATCAAATATATATTGTGCTTCTGCTGAATTCATCGAGTCTTACAAACTAAAATATGGTTTATTTTTGTACATAGTGGTAAATAGCGTGATGGCAGCATTTATGGTTCCAGTACAAATAAATTCATATTATTGATTTTAAAGCACCTTTAATTCCACGGTGGCATACATATTGATTGTGAAGGGCTGCCGAACATGTTGGTGATATATAAATAAAAATTATTACTATTATTATTACTATGAAAGAGGGTTTACATACATGATATGACACAAATACAATAAGCATGAACGAATTGAGTGACTGGTACAGTGGGGGAGAGGACTCTGCTCATGCGCACTTACAGTCTACAGTAGAATGTCCAGCCATGTAATGGATGCATTAAGTCCACCAGAGCAAGATCTAGAATTTGTTTTCTATGTAACCAATTACCATATGAGATCTCAAAACCAATACATTCACAATTTTCAGGAAACTTACTTAATACTGAGATAATGAGTTGATTAATCTTTAATTAAACCAGAATTTCCATAATAAAGTTTTGCAATGTGATTTGGTTCATTATTTGTCTACGTTTTCACCAGCCTAAGGATGGTTTGTTTTCTTCCATCAGCAGAATTCATGTAAAATCTCAATTGTTGCACAGACATTTTAACATTTTTTTGTTCACTGCCTCACTGCTTTGTCTTTATCTTACTTGTAGAGTGAGGCATTTCTTTTCTGGCATTTACTTCTTTATTTGAAATAGCTTCTGTAAGAAAGAAGGAAAGAACAGTTAACTGAGGCCAGACTGCACCTGGCAAGAAAACATTCCTCAACCCCTGTGAATTGCAAGTCAAGAAGACCCCTGTGACCCTTCCTAGTGTTGAGTATTCTGGAAAAGAGCTTTAATAGACCATAAACCAAGTACGGAATTGTGCAATATTTACAATCTTCTTTAATGATCCAAAGGTCTGCACTGCATTACAAATAGAAATGCTAAAGTAATTACACTGGGAAGTCAATTTAATGAATGCACAATAAGTGAAATCATTATTCTTCTAATGTTTTGTAGTACCTAATGTATCATTTTTTTATCGTTCATTTGCTTATTTTATATAACCTTGATATGATTTACATGTACACTTTCTTTTCAGGAAAGATTGACATTTTACAGGTATGATTCCATTTTATAAACCAATGTTCTACGATGTATACTTTGGTTTATAGCGTGTGGAAAAAAGAATCCTCCATTTTATTGTTTTTAAAAAAAATCTCAATTTAATACCTAAATAATAAAATGCTAAAGGATTGTCTCAGCATACCAATGCTTGCTGATTGCTCTATTAAATCAATTTATTTATTGTAACATATAATTAGAATAAAATTATTGCTTCTACATTATTACGCTAGGCACACAATTGTTTAAGCCAATCTTCCTTATTCTGGATTTAAAAGATTTTGATTTAGGCAAAGCAATATATTGTGTGCAGTTAATAGGAAATAGGACAGAAATAACAAGGATTGCATTGTGTGGCAGCAGCTTTTAGCCATGTTGTAAGTACCGCTTCATTAATCACTATAGGACTGTCCATCTGGTCACCCTTGTGTGATCCTTGTGCAACTCAAATCCAAAGCCAAGTAACCATCCTAAGAAATTCCTTTGGGGGCTTTAAATCATTACACACAGATGTGTATGTTTCATTCATGAATGCATAGGACAAATAACAGTTTAGCAATATGAATTGGCTAACAATCTTTCAGGATTCCCACTGAGATACTAATTCACTCAAACAGAAAAGCATTATTAGATTTTGTTCTATGAGGCGGAATGCACATTTCTAGAGAAAAGGAGCATACATTTTCTAGCTTCAGTTTTACATTAAATTGCCTCAGTGTCTAATACTGTCACACTGATCATATCTATTTGTACTGGGCTGTACACCGTAGATCTGGCTTAAATGAAAGAATAACTTTCTCATTACTTCAGCCGATCCTGCTGTCTCTTTTCCTGTCCTTTGTAATGTAGCAGAGGACAGCTAAGGAAACGAAGTGAATACTAAGTAACCTTGTGCTTTAGCAGATTGTGCCTTTAATCCATGAAAATACCACTAAAATCAAAATTTAATTACACTCAGAGTAGCTCTGTTAATGACTGAAAAATATTTAACAATTAGTGCTTTGACTTAATTAAGTTAACTACCTTTCAGAAGAACCTGAAAAGACCTTTCACAGACCCTGTCCCATTTCCCCTTGGACCAATTAGCTTGATGCACACACCTAGAAAACTGAATTTATTGGTATTGATTTAGCCTCTTATCTAAATTGCTTACAAAGTCTCATAATTACCTTATGATATGGCACAATCATCTGTATAAAAGATGGGAACTTTTTTTAGACTATAAGTCTGCAATATGCCCCTACAGTTTACCTTCAAAATGCAGTACTGAATACAATATACATAAAGGGCCCTTTTTTAAAAATGAAATTGTATTCATGTTTATATGCACCTCAAAATGCTTACAGTAGATGCCTCATCTGGACATTTATAACATTTAGAACATATCATTGGGATACGCAACAAATGTCTGACAAGTGTGGGTTCACCTTTTGAACCCTCTTAAATCTCAAGAATGGGCTCCCATCGTGAATGGAGAGAATGCCATGTATCCACATGGTCACATATGCACATTGCCCTTTCCATTCACTGGACTTCGAAAAGTAGTTGAGAAAAAGCTTGGTAGTTTTCAGAAGTTCCATAGGAGTGAATGGAGAAAGCCACTCCAACTGTTTAACTTTTCCACTCACTTAGTGGTATGAGGGCTTGCTTTGTGCAGGACAAGTAGTGTTTTAATGGTAAATTACCATTTCCTGGTCATCCTACGGCAGCACACTACAAATGGGTTTAAGTCCCCTAGGTACAATCAGAAGAGACATATTAAACAGCAGTATAAGATTAATTAATTAAATCATCAGGAACACCCCGTACTTAAGGAGGCAAAGAGCAGCCAAACCTCGTATTACTTTTTTCTCTTGCAGGGGGCCAGCGCATGCGCAGAAGGCTGTGGGGAGCCTAGTCCAGTTTGCACATGCGCTGGGGTCTGCCAGCGCATCACAGGAAGCGGAGCTATATCTTCCGCCGGCTTCAAACACCGGGCGCGCTCTGCCAGCCAGCGCTGCATCCCTCCCATCCCTGCCTATTCTCTTCAATATATTTATTAATGATATTGTAGAAGGTTTGCATAGTAAAATATCAATTTTTGCAGATGACACTAAACTGTGTAAAGTAATTAGCACAGAGGAGGACAGTGCACTGCTACAGATGGATCTGGATAGACTGGAGGCTTGGTCAGAAAAGTGGCAGATGAGGTTTAACACTGACAAATGTAAGGTTATGCATATGGGAAGGAATAATGCAAGTCACCAGTACATACTAAATGGTAAAGCATTGGGTAACTCTGACATGGAAAAGGACCTAGGAATTTTAGTGAACAGCAAACTAAGCTGTAGAAGCCAGTGCCAGACAGCTGCTGCCAAGGCCAATAAGATAATGGGTTGCATCAAAAGGGGCATAGATGCCCGTGATGAGAACATAGTCCTGCCACTTTACAAATCACTAGTCAGACCACACATGGAGTACTGTGTACAGTTCTGGGCTCCTGTGAACAAGGCAGACATAGCAGAGCTGGAGAGGGTTCAGAGGAGGGCAACTAAAGTAATAACTGGAATGGGTAGACTACAGTACCCAGAAAGATTATCAAAACTAGGCTTATTCACTTTAGAAAAAAGACGACTGAGGGGAGATCTAATAACTATGTATAAATATATCAGAGGTCAGTACAGAGATCTCTCCCATCATCTATTTATCCCGAGGACTGTGACTGTGACGAGGGGACATCCTCTGCGTCTGGAGGAAAGAAGGTTTGTACATAAACATAGAAGAGGTTTCTTTACGGTAAGAGAAGTGAGACTGTGGAACTCTCTGCCTGAGGAGGTGGTGATGGTAAGTTCACTAAAAGAGTTCAAGAAGGGCCTGGATGTATTTCTGGAGGGTAATAATATTACAGGTTATAGTTACTAGAGAGGGGTTGCTGATCCAGGGAGTTATTCTGATTGCCTGATTGGAGTCGGGAAGGAATTTTTTCCCCTAAAGTGAGGAAAACAGGCTGAACTGAATGGACAGATGTCTTTTTTCGGCCTTACAAACTATGTTACTATGTTACTATGTATATTACTGGGTGTTATGCCTGTTTATGCTTTCTTCAGCTTTAGGCTTACTGTAGCTGTGTTCAGTTTTATGCATGTCTACGCTATCGGCAGCTGTGCTCAGTATTTTTACATATTTATACTACTGTAGCTCTGCTCAGTATTATGTCGGTCTAGGCTATCTGCATCTGTGCTCAGTAATTTTTGGTCTATGCTGATTGCCTCTGTGCTCAGTAACCTGTTTTGCTCTATGCTGACTGCATTTCTGCTCAGTTTTTTTCTTTTCTTTACTGTCGGCATCTGGACCTGTGAAATGCCTGTCTATGCTCTGCTGACTCCTGCCTTTCCGGTTGCATTTATTTTTGTTGTGTGCCGTCAAGGTTTCTAATTTTGTTCTTTTTGGCCATAGATGTCTGCCTCTCAAGAACATGCCAGAAAAAGAAAAAGCAAATCTAGACACAGATTGTGTAACCAATGTCAGCAACCGTTGCCTGATGATTCTTCCATTGATCTCTGTTCCTAGTGTATGTCTCCACCTCGCTCTGTGAATATGCAGCCAGATGAGTTCCTTTCCTGGTTCAAAGGAAAAATGGAGAAAGTATTTGATGAATATTTGCCTAAGCATAAATCTAAAAGATCTAGGACTGAACCTGCTTCCTCCCCACCGCAGCTTTTCTCTTCCTCTGAGGGTTCTTGTTCTTCTGATGAACAACTGCTTTCAGAAGATTCTGATTCTGATGAGTCAGATGATCTTTTTCTTCTTCGCAAAGATAAACTTCAGTCTCTACTGAAAGCTGTAAAAAAAAAAAAACGTTGAGTCAGAGAAAGACACAGAAGGAAAATCTAAAAGAGATAAGCTGTTTTATTCCTACAAAGGAAAAGGTTTTTCCAAGTCATCCTCTGGTTCAAGAATGGTTGAAGCATGACTGGGAGAAGCCAGAAAAGAGGCAGGATCCTGGTGCAAGGTTCAAAGCTACATATAGATTAAACAAAAGATTTGTGCAAGAGTGGGAATCTTCTCCCAAGGTCGATTTGGCTGTATCCAGACTCTTCAAGAAAGCAGTCTTCCCAACTGAAGACATATCTCTGTTGAAGGAGCCAATAGACAGAAAGGCAGAGGCTCTCCTGAAAAAATCCTACGTGGCCTCTGCTACATCCTGTGAAGCAGCATGTTCCACTGTCCCAGTCGCCAGGGCTCTATGGATCTGGTTGAGCCAGCTCCCACAAGAATTGCTTGACGGAGTCTCTAGGGAAGAAATTCTCTCCAATTTACCACTTCTTAAAGCCGCTTCTGACTTCCTTTGTGACGCTCCCTTAGATGCTATGAAATTCTCTTCTAGATCTATGGCCCTTACTAACGCAGCCCGCCGGGCTTTATGGATCAAGCCCGCCGGGCTTTATGGATCGTTTTTGTAACCTTCCATTCCAGCCAGATTCTCTCTTTGTACCTCAATTGGAGAAAATCTTGGAAACCTTAAACGAAACAAAGGGAAAGAGTTTTCCAGAATCTAAAAGAAGGTCACGATTCCGTTCCTTTCGTTTTCAAGGAAAGAGATCCCCTAAGTTCTAACGAAACTTCAGATCATACCGTCAGAGAAACTTCAGATTAAGGAGAGAGAATGCTTCTTTTAAAAAGAAAAATGGTATTAAAAAAACAAGCAAATTTATGACGCCAGGTCAACAGAGAAAGTGGGAGCCAGACTTCTTCTCTTTTCAGATCAATGGTCTCAAACCTCGTCAGACACATGGGTAACTACCTTAATAAAACAAGGGTACTCCCTGGAATTCCTAAATCTGCCACCAGACAGATTCATCATCAACTGAAGCAGAAACCCTATTATTCTTGGTCTTCTACAAGAGTTCATACAAAGAGGTGCTCTGGAGAAAGTTCCTCCTCTAGAAGAAAGAAAAGGGGTGTACTCAAAGGTCTTTTTACTGTTTCCCACCCTGGAGGAAAATGGAGACTGATTATAGATTTCACCTTTCTAAACAAGTTTCTCATCAAGCGGAAATTCAAAATGGAAACTATCTGCTCAGTAGTAGGGCTTTTGAAGAAGGGAGATTTTCTAGCAAAGATAGATCTCTCGGACGCTTATCTACACATCCCGATTTTGCCCAAGCACCGCAAATTCCTTCGAGTAGCCCTTCATACTCCAGCTGCCACTCTTCACTGGCAATTCAAGTGTCTCCCGTTCGGCATTTCCTCAGCACCCAGAACTTTCACCAAGGTGTCTGCAGTTCTGGCAGCAGATCTAAGACTCAAGGGCATCTGTGTAGTCCCATACCTGGATGACTGGCTAGTAAAAGCTTCTTCTTCTCACCAGCTTTCTCAGGATCTTCAGACGACTCTACAGTTGTTACAACACCATGGGTTCCTAATCAACTACGAAAAATCCCACCTCATTGCTACTCAAAAGCTGCAGTTCCTGGGTTTCATCATAGATACTGCCCAGATGACATTAACCTTGTCTCCGGAAAGAAGACTGAAAATCAGCAAGGGGGGGGGCTCCTAATTGCTCAGACTTTTGTAACAGTGCAGTTTGCCATGAAGATCCTAGGCCTTTTAACCTCGGCTATAGACGGCGTTCCTTGGGCGAAAGCTCATATTCGTTCTCTGCAACAGATCATTCTAGTCTTATGGAACAGGTCTCACTTGCATCTGGACAAAGTAATCAGAATCCTTCCCTCTACAAAGCAGGATCTGCAGTGGTGGTTAGCTCCTTCCCATCTCCAGAAGGGGAGATCTCTTCTTCCTAGTCCTCAGAAGCTCATCACTACGGATGCTTCCTCCTGGGGCTGGGGTGCCCATGTAGATGGCCAGTGGATACAGAAACAATGGTTGAAGGAAGACAAGCTTTTATCTTCCGACATGAAGGAGCTTAAAGCGGTCAGATTGGCCTTAATGCATTTCCAACCTCTTCTGAAAAGCTGCTCTGTCTTAGTCCAGTCAGACAACCTGCCCACTGTGTTCTACATCAACAAGCAGGGGGGAACCAGGAGTCCTCGTATGGAAGCAGAGTGCAGGAAATTGATGAAATGGGCCGAATTAAACACTTGGAACATCTCAGCCATTCATATCCGAGGAACCCTCAATCTGAAAGCAGATTGTCTCAGCAGAAATCAGATTCTACCATCAGAATGGAGCATGAATCCAGAGGTGTTTCAGCTAGTGGTGAAGAAAATGGATCTCCCAGATCTAGATGCCATGGCCTCAGTAATGAACAGGAAAGTGGAGAAATTCTGCTCTCATTCAAGCCAAGCAATAGCAGTAGATGGTCTGTCGACCAGCTGGAAGAGATTCCTGGTGTATGTGTTCCCACCTTTTCAATCGATTCCGAGAGTGCTAAGGAAAATCCGGGAAGAGAAAGCGGAAGTAATTGCAATCCTCCCGTTTTGGCCTCGCAGGGCCTGGTTCTCCCTGGCGCTTTCCCTGTCCAGAGGGAATTATTGGAATCTCACTTTGAGACCAGATCTCCTGCTCCAGAAGGGGATGTTTCATCCCAATCTCCATCTATTGCATTTAATGGCCTGGAGGCTGAGCGGCAAAGGCTGACACATTTGGGGCTCTCTTCTAGAGTGATTTCTACTATTCTCTCTGCCAGAAGACCAGCGACAATCAAATCTTTTAACAGAATCTGGGCCTTGTTCAAATCCTGGTGCAGTAGAAATGGCGCAATTCTTGATGATGTTTCCGCTATTCTTCAATTTCTCCAAGACGTTCTGGACAAGGGTCTTAGATTTAATACCCTTAAAGTACACTTCACTGCAACCAATACTCAACTTCAGGGAGTCTTTTCTAATCATATCCTAATCATATCTTTCTTCAAAGCAGTCAGGATGCTCAATCCAGCCGTTCAGAAGCCTCTTCCTTCCTGGGATCTTGTCTTAGTTCTCTCTGCCTTAACGAAACCTCCATTCGAGCCTAGTCACGGTTACCTCAGCAGGAAGAATCAGCGAACTCCAAGCTCTCTCCTATAAGGAGCCTTATTTCGGAGATCTGGGGGACTGTGTTGTTCTTCACACCATGCCGGGTTTTCTACCCAAAGTAGCTTCATCTGCTAACATAAATCAGGAGATTTCCTCACCAGTCTTCCTCCCGGATCCTCAAAATCAAGAAGAAAATAGTCTCCATACGCTTGACGTCAGAAGAGCTATTCTAATCTACATTCAAAGAACAAGTGAATTCAGAGCATCTGAAGCTCTTTTCTACAACATAGAGGCCCAAAAAAGGGTCACAAGGCCAGTAAAGCGATTCTTGCCAGATGGGTCCACAGCGCGATTGAGGAATGCTATGCGAGTAGTGATCTTCCATGTCCATTAAATATTAGCGCGCACTCAACCAGGTCAACAGCTACTTCCTGGGTAGAATTGGCACAGGTTTCCCTCCATCAAATTTGTGCAGCGGCTACTTGGTCTTCAAGCTTCACCTTCATCAAGCACTACAGAATGGATCTTCAGCAGGCAGAGGGTTCCTTTTTTAGCAAAAGAGTGCTTGAAGCTGCGAGTACAGCCCACCCATCGTAACTGCTTCTCAAGACCCATTTGTAGTGTGCTGCCGTAGGACGACCAGAAAGATGAAAATTTACTTACCAAAATTTTTGTTTCCTGTAGTCCGTAGGCAGCACAAAGATTCCTCCCTATAATAAATATTTTTTGCTACATATCAATACGAGGTGTGGCTACTCTTTACCTCCTTAGGTAGGGGGTGTTCCTGATGATTTAATTAATTAATCTTATACTGCTGTTTAATATGTCTCTTCTGATTGTACCTAGGGGACTTAAACCCATTTGTAGTGTGCTGTCTACAGACTACAGGAAACAAAAATTTCGGTGAGTACATTTTCATTATCTTGTGTCAAATGCAATTGCCTTGGGAAAAATTGGGTGGTGAAATTGAAAAATAAACTGTTCCTCAATAGTTTTTTGGATTTTGTTTCATTTGTGCTAAAAATTCCATGATGATCTTATCCTGTGGGTCAGTATGATTATGGCAATACCCAATTTATATAATTTTCATTGCCATATTCTGCCACTTATGACTTTTATATTTCCATTTACAGAGCTATGTGAAGGAGGAAAAACATGCAGAAGTATCTCAGTATCACAGCTCCACTTTACTTTGCCTGCCCACCATTGTTTAACAAAGTAAATGCTTAAAGCAGCTTTCTGGTAAAAATTATTTTTAGAACTGCTTGACCTGACAATAACCTGACACTGACCTAAAACAGACTAAGAAAATGAGACGGGCCTACCGGCCCACCCCCTTCGCTGCCCATGTCACTCCCACTATTTTAGACCTAGGGTGAGCAGGGAAAAGTCGCAGATTGTAGCACAACTAACTGTTGCGCAGCAATCTGCTCCAGAAAATATGCCTGATATAGGTGTATTTCTGGATAATAATAAAACACCTAGGTATTTTGAGTTGAGATGCTGTACACTGCCTTTCTATATAAGGTGTAGTCAGTTTACTGTGCCATGTGTCACTTATGCAGGTTTTGGGGGATTAGGGGCCCACCTTGCTCAGGCACCCACCAGGGGATTCACCTGTTCTCCCATGGGCCAGTCTGAGTTTGGGCGGGCTTCAGATAAACCAGTGCCCAACATGGCACTCGGCTGACACTCTTATGATAGAAAGGGAAGCAAGACACTTTACTTTGATGATGTGTTCAATGGAGCAGAGCTTTTTGTTACAGATCTAAGTGTGTTTAATCTCCTGGCCCCTCCTACCCACACCTAAGGTTCAGTACACATGTACAGTTTTCTCAAACTGCAGAAATGTGGCAATGTATATCTAACCATTTACAATTGCTCACAATAATGGGCAATGACCAAATAAAACCTTGCTTTACACACAGTATATATTCAATATTATATAAAATCAGAAACTATGCTTCAAGAAACTTTATTAGATTACAAAGTACAATTCAGCCAGCGCAAACCCTATTGACACACACAAAAAAATCAACATCTTGGTATGTGGCAAAAATAGAAAAAGCTTAGCGAACCGTAATGCTAAGTTTCTCACAGCAGGCTTAGCTTTTGCACATATGAATAAGTCATTTCAAAACGTATTTCATTTTTTTTCATATATTTTTCAAGTATCTTCTTTAGAATTTGATAGAAATTCAGTTTGTTTATGTGTCTCAGTGATATGAGCTATGAGATCCTGTCCTCAAGGTAGGTTTACATGTGTCAACCTAAAACTGAAGTCACATAAGGCACTGTAAGCAATTCTCTTTTCTCTAGGCAGAGCACCTCAGTGTTCAGTAATAAATAATGCATAGAGGAAAGTAGGTAAGTTCTTATTTTGTGGATATGACACGTTCCCATCAATGTCTAGTGCTTATTGCTTCAGTAACTATATTTTATCTCATATCTATGTTTCTAAATAAATAAGATTCATTATGAATTTAACAAAAATTCTTCTGCCAAACTAACCCGAAGTTTTGGGTATATTGTGAAAAATGGCACCCATCAATTTACTATGTTTAAAATGCAAGGGGAAAAGCGCAGTGCAGATGAAGACTAAGGATCCTGACATGTCTCTAGGAGGGAGGGGGGATTGCCCATAGCCATCCTGATTGGCTGACAGACAGCATGTTGTCCAATCAGAGGGCAGGATATTGGAGGGCTTTCAGGCTCTGGGCTATATGTAAAGCATAAACGCCATTCTGAGCTCAGTCTGCCATGTGGGAGGACATGTGTGCAATGTGTCCTGTCAAAAATCAATTACAAGCACAAGCTAGCAATATTAGTGTGTTAGGAACATATCTTGTTAGGTAGATTGAATTATTAGGTAGAAAAGTAAAGGTTTTATCAGAGAGGGAAAATATTGGGTCACAGTTCTGTGTGTGTGTTTCACAGTGAGGAGAGAGCAGCTGCTGGCAATTGGAAAGTGTCATGTAATGCACTGCAATCACCTCAATCCTGCAGATTTTCTATGCATGAGCTTTGTGAAAGCGTCACACTTCTAAAGTGTTTATAGGCTTATTCTCAGCACCTCCAGCTAAATACATTTCAGTGGAAATGCTACACAGTTGTACCATTTTGTTTCTAAAAGCCAGTTGCAATTTTTCTCTACTTTATAATTGTGCAGTTCAGCATTTATTTAGTGTGTCAATAACAATGTATTCATAGAAGAGGACATTTACTTGCTCCACTTTTTATTACCAGAAAAACAGTCGTAATTTTGCTACTGTTTATATTCGAAGGGAATGTGTTGCTGATTTTTTTTCTGCCAGTTTAAATCAGATAGTGACACACATCCTTTATTTCTAACTTACTTTTATTTTATGATATCTGATTATATTATTCTTTTGAGCATCTTTAAGTTTTGAGCATGATTTCAAAGGAGTGTTGTAAAATCACATTTTCTTTATCTCATCTTCCAAATAAAATCAATGGTACAGTAATGGTTCACCCATTACCTACAAGTTTCTGACTCTTTATCGAGTCCTTGTTCATACCGTGAAAAGGAAACCCCATGTGCTACAGACGATACTCAGGATAGTCATGACTAGTATCACTGGCCTGGGTGGGGCTAAGCTCCATTCAAGTGTTTAGCCCCGCCCAGGCCAGTGAAACTAGTCGTGACGTCACTGGGCCTGAGAATGAGGTTCAGTCGGAGGCGGGGGGCCCGATGCATAACTAGGTTGGTGGTGGTAGTTGTAGTAGTGGCAATTATAGCCACACTGATAGCAGTAGGGGAAATAGAAGTCATGGTGACAGTGGCACTTTGGGCAGATACATATGTGGGAATCAGGAGGGAGCTAAGAAGCTCATGATGACATCGCAGTCAGATAAAAATGATAGGGAGGGTGAGGACTATGACAGACTGTGGTCACAAATCTGAATTTCCATTTGCGTTTTGTGGTAACGAATCAGATTTTTTCTAAAATGGCTACTGCACATGTTACAAAGTTAAAATAAAAATGAGAGATCACCCATACTGCTGTGCAGCCAGCCAATTAGCAGATAGCCAGCCGCTGTGATGTCACAGCCCTATAAAAACCCTCATCCTGCTCAGTCTCCACCATTTTACTGTGAACTTAGTGCAGGGAGAGACGTGACAGGTGCTAAGGACAGTGATTAACATAGTAACATAGTTTATAAGGCGAAAAAAGACATCTGTCCATCCAGTTCGGCCTGTTTTCCTACAAGTTGATCCAGAGGAAGGCAAAAAAACCCTGTGAGGTAGAAGCCAGTTTTCCCCACTTTAGGGAAAAAAATTCCTTCCCGACTCCAATCAGGCAATCAGAATTACTCCCTGGATCAACGACCCCTCTCTAGTAACTATAACCTGTAATATTATTACCCTCCAAAAATACATCCAGGCCCCTCTTGAACTCTTTTAGTGAACTTACCATCACCACCTCCTCAGGCAGAGAGTTCCATAGTCTCACTGCTCTTACCGTAAAGAATCTTCTTCTATGTTTGTGTACAAACCTTCTTTCCTCCAGACGCAGAGGATGGCCCCTCGTCACAGTCACAGTCCTGGGGATAAATAGATCGTGGGAGAGATCTCTGTACTGACCTCTGATATATTTATACATAGTTATTAGATCTCCCCTCAGTCGTCTTTTTTCTAAAGTGAATAAGCCTAATTTTGATAATCTTTCTGGGTACTGTAGTCCACCCATTCCAGTTATTACTTTAGTTGCCCTCCTCTGAACCTTCTCCAGCTCTGCTATGTCTGCCTTGTTCACAGGAGCCCAGAACTGTACACAGCACTCCATGTGTGGTCTGACTAGTGATTTGTAAAGTGGCAGGACTATGTTCTCATCACGGGCATCTATGCCTCTTTTGATGCAGCCCATTATCTTATTGGCCTTGGCAGCAGCTGTCTGACACTGGTTTCTGCAGCTTAGATTTCTGTTCACTAAAATTCCTAGGTCCTTTTCCATGTCAGAGTTACCCAATATTTTACCATTTAGTATGTACTGGTGACTTGCATTATTCCTTCCCATATGCATAACTTTACATTTGTCAGTGTTAAACCTCATCTGCCACTTCTCTGCCCAAGCCTCCAGTCTATCCAGATCCATCTGTAGCAGTGTACTGTCCTCTTCTGTGTTAAATGCTTTACACAGTTTAGTGTCATCTGCAAAAATTGATATTTTACTGTGCAAGCCTTCTACAAGATCATTAATAAATATATTGAAGAGAATAGGGCCCAATACTGACCCCTGTGGTACCCCACTAGTTACAGTGACCCAATCTGAGTATGTACCATTAATAACCACCCTCTGTTTTCTATCACTGAGCCAGTTACTTACCCACATACAGACATTTTCTCCCAGGCCAAGCATTCTCATCTTATATACTAACCTTTTATGTGGTACAGTGTCAAATGCTTTGGAGAAGTCCAGATATACGACATCCATTGATTCGCTGCGGTCTAGTCTAGAACTTACCTCCTCATAGAAACTGATTAAATTGGTTTGACATGACCGATCCCTCATGAAGCCATGCTGATACGGAGTAATTTGCTTATTTTCATTGAGGTACTCCAAGATAGCATCTCTTAGAAAACCCTCAAACAGTTTACCCACGACAGATGTTAAACTTACCGGCCTATAGTTCCCGGGCTCTGTTTTTGGACCCTTTTTGAATATTGGCACCACATTTGCTATGCGCCAATCCTGTGGAACACTCCCTGTCAGTATAGAGTCCTTAAATATCAGAAATAAGGGTCTGGCGATGACATTACTTAATTCTCTTAGGATACGTGGGTGTATGCCATCCGGTCCTGGCGATTTGTCTATTTTAATCTTTTTTAAACACAGCTCTACTTCTTCCTGGGTCAGACAGGGCACTTTTAATGGGGAATTTACTTTTATATTCTGCATTTCATCTGACAGTTTATTTTCCTCAGTGAATACAGTGGCGAAAAAGATATTTAGTAGCTTTGCTTTCTCCTCATCGCTCTCTGCAACTCCCCCCTCATTACTCTGTAAAGGGGCCGACACCTTCAGGTTTATACTTTTTACCATTTATATAATTAAAGAACATTTTAGGGTTAGTTTTACTTTCTTTGTCGATTAATCTCTCGGTCTCTAGTTTGGCTGTTTTTATTTGTCTTTTACATATTCTATTTTTTTCCTTGTAGTTTTTCAATGCTTCCTCGCTCCCCTCCTGTTTTAGTGATTTAAATGCTTTCTGTTTGTCGTTTATTGCTTTCTTTACAGTTCTGTTTATCCACATTGGTTTTTTCTTGTTCCTTAACCTTTTATTCCCATAAGGTATGTACCTCTCAAAATTAGATACTAGGATGCTTTTAAAAATATCCCATTTTGTGGCTGTATTTTTATTTTTGAGGACTTTGTCCCAGTTAGTTAGGCCTATGGCCTCTCTTAGTTGGCTAAATTTAGCTTTTTTGAAGTTAGGTATTTTTGTTCCTCCCTGAAGAAACGCTCTTTTAAATGACAATTGGAAGGTTATTATATTATGGTCACTATTTCCTAGGAGTCCCCCGACCTGCACATCTGTTGTTCTGTCAGGTCTATTGGTTAATACTAAGTCCAGTATGGCCGTCCCTCTAGTCGGGTCCTGAACCAGTTGGGAAAGGCAATTGTCTTTGGTTATTTCCAAGAACCTGTTTCCTTTATGAGATATACAGGTTTCAGTTTTCCAGTCTATATCTGGGTAGTTGAAATCCCCCATAATAACGACCTCATTATGATTTGCCACCTCGTCTATTTAGTTTAGAAGTAGATTTTCTATGGGCTCTGGTATACTAGGGGGTTTATAATAAACTCCTATTAGTATTTTATTATTGTTTTTGGCTCCATTTATTTCTACCCACAGTGACTCCACATGTTCATGTCCCTCACTGATATCTTCCCGCAGTGTGGGCTTTAGACAGGACTTTACATAAAGGCAGACCCCTCCCCCTCTCCGGTTTTGGCGATCCTTTCTAAAAAGACTGTAACCCTGTACGTTAACTGCCCAGTCATAGGTATCATCCAGCCATGTCTCAGTTATTCCCACTATGTCATAGTCCTCCTCACACATCACTAATTCCAGTTCACCAATTTTATTAGTCAGGCTTCTGGCATTAGTGTACATACACTTAAGAGGTCTATGTATATTTTTTACCCCCCTTTTTAAATTACTATTACCTGTGAAGTGAATATCCGTGGTTTTTGGGTTACTTTGGTTGATGTTTTGCCCAATATTCTCCCTACATTCCTCACTAATCCCAACCCCCACTAACCCCCCACTCTCCCCGACTATGACCCACTCTCTATCTACACTATCTACCCCCTTATTAGTATTACCCCCCACCCTCCCCCCAGATCCTAGTTTAAAAGCTCCTCCAGCCGTCTAACCATTTTTTCCCCCAGGGCAGTTGCACCCTCCCCATTAAGGTGCAGCCCGTCCCTACTGTAGAGTCTGTAGCCGACAGAGAAGTCGGCCCAGTTCTCCATGAACCCAAACCCTTCCTTCCTGCACCAGCCTCTGAGCCACTTATTTAACTCCCTAATCTCCCGTTGTCTCTCTAGTGACGCTCGTGGCACTGGTAGTATTTCTGAAAACACTACCTTGGAGGTCCTGGACTTGAGCTTCTCTCCTAGTTCCCTAAAATCATTTTTAAGGACCTTCCATCTCCCCCTGACTTTGTCATTGGTGCCAATGTGTACCATGACCGCCGGGTCTTCCCCAGCCCCACCCAGCAATCTGTCAATCCGATCCACGATATGCCGAACCCGAGCACCCGGGAGACAACACACTGTTCGGCATTCACGGTCTCGGCGACAGATGACCCTGTCTGTCCGCCTAATTATAGAGTCCCCTACCACCAGCATCTGTCTGGCCTTTGCTGCTCTCCTTTTCCCATCCTTCCTGCAGCGGTCATCCTCCTGGTTTCTAGGAGAAACGACCTGCTGCAGTGTCGCTGGTCCTGGGCTTTCATCCCTAATATCAGCCAAACAGGCATATTTACTAGGGCGTTCCAGCTCAGGACTAGTCTCCCTGGCACTTTTCCCTCTACCCCTCCTTACTACATTAACCCAACTGCTGACCTGATAGTCCTGCTCTTGCCCATCTCCTCCCTCCTCCTCTTCACTGACCCCAGCCAGTGCCTGCACTGTGAGGTCTAAGCCTCTCTCCAGGTGTTCAATGCCCCTAAGTATGCCAAGCTGCTTATTTAGATCCAAGATCTGGGCTTCCAAATATGCAACGTGATTGCATCTAGTGCAAATGTATTCACCCTCGAATGGTTCTTCAAGGCATGCATACATTGCACAGGACACACACTTAGTAGCATTGTCCATGGAGCACCTGCTAGATGGGGATATACAGTACAGTACAGAAAAACAGTAAATATATGATTAGGGTTTGCTGTAGCTGGAGGACTACAAATCAAGTTAACACACAAGGAAAATCTCTCCCACCTTACTTTTTCCTCCTTGTCTTAAACTCTGTTTTTTAACTCCACTTATAGCCCACTTACAAAGCAAGCCCAAAGTCAGAGCAAGCTCTATAAGAGTTTAGCTATGTAATTTATAGCACCTGGGATTGCTAACCACTCCCCTTCACCAGGTACACAGCAGAGAAAAAAAATGGGTTTAAATGTTATAACCAAATGCAACCACTAAACAAACAAAGACCTTTGCAATCAACTAGACAGTTATTTGCAGTCACTCCCACAAATTCACACTCAGTACCAGAACTCCGGTTTTTTAACTCCACTTATACACAGCCCACTTACAAAGCAAGCCCAAAGTCAGAGAAAATCTTTAGCTGTAAAATTTGGAACAGTTCATGGACAGCACAGGGACAGTGTAGGGAGATAATAAGAAGATCATAAAGAGACTATATCCACACTATAAGGAAGAGCAAAGGGGGAGTGCAGGCAATAATAGTGCAGTGTCCTCCTTGGTTAATAGATAAACAAGTGTAATACACCTTGCTGCACTAATTGGGGTGAAAAAGCTGTCTAATACTACTGCTATTGTGGTGTGCACATTGTTTTATACATACACAATTCTATAATGCCTTGATTCTATAAATGAGGTTAAAAAGCGGTCTAAATATTTTTTTCAAGTATTTCGTTTTACACCTTGTGTTATAGATAAGGAATTTCATTAGGCCTTTATTCTGTAATTGGGGTGAAATAGTGTTCTATTTTTCATGTATTTGGTTTTACACCTTGTGTTATAGATAAGTAATTCCACCATTAGGCCTTGATTCTGTAATTGGGGTGAAATAGCGTTCTAATACTACTGATTTTGGGGTGTTTAAATCGTTTTATGCATAAGTAATTCCATTAGGCCTTGATTCTGTAATTGGGGTGAAAAAGTGGTCTAATACTAATGCTTTTAGGTCAAGGCTCCACCACCTCAGCAGAAGGGAGCTATGTTTCCTTCCCATCATCTACTGGTCCTCATGCTCCTACTATTCCTCCTCCTCGTCACTCATTTTACCAGCAATCGATCAAAGAGGGATTGCAAAAAGACAGCAGTATGTGTGCATCCAACGGCACAGAAGCTGAACATGCTCCTGGCCAAGCTGCTGGTACAACAGTCCTTCCCTTTCCATCTGGTTGACTCTGCCAATTTCAGAGAACTGGTAGCTTGTGCCAAGAAAAGGTGAAGAGTCCCAAGCAGTTATTACTTCACTACAAAAGCTTTACCAGGCCTGCACACGTATATTGAGCAGATGGCGAGCCAGTCCTTGAGCCTGTCACTGTCTGGTACAGTTCATAGCATCGCCGAAATGTGGAGCAGTAACATTGGTCGAGGACAAGATATGTTCATTATGGCCCACTGGGAAAATGTGGTTCCTGCCCAGCCACACGAGCAACTTGGCCAGGTGATGTGGCAGTGCCACTTCAACATTCTCATGCTGTGATTGTGGATCCAATGTCCTCCTCTGCCTTCTCATCCTCAACCCTGTTCTCATCCTCCACGTAGGCACAGTTCAGAGGGGGTCCTCCAGCATACCACCTATGCAGAGCACAGCAGTTTCACACTGTTTCGCACCTGGTCAGACTGGGCGAATGGAGTGTCCTCATCAACTGAACCATGGTCACTAATAATGGGAAGGATATTCTATAGGCAATACATCAAGGAGGGCTGACCTTGCGCCTTGCATGGTGCGCATCTTTAATCTGGTTATAACAAGGTTACTGAAGTCTTCCATGCAAATGCACAATGTTTTGTAAATGGCCAGGAAGCTGTGCATGTTCTTCAGTCACTCTTACCATGCAAAACATGCCCTCCTTGATTTGCAAAGGCAAAGTGGTATTTCCCAACATAGCCTCATATGCAACGTTTCCTCACAGAACTCCACCCTCCCCATGTTGGACCAATTATATGAGCATAGTAAGGCTGTGAACAATTTCTTGATAATGCAGATGGACAGGGGGACTCCCCTGTGTAACTTTGTCATTAGCCAGGGGCAGCTCATGCTTGACACCTGATGTTTGCTCATTCCCTTTGAGGAGACCACTTTAGTTGTCAGTAGAGATGAGCGAGCACTAAAATGCTCGGGTGCTCGTTATTCGAGTCAAAATTTTCCTGATGCCCGGGTGCTCGTTTCGAATAACGAACCCCATTGAAGTCAATGGGAGACTCGAGCATTTTTGCATGGTACCAAAGCTCTGCACAGGAAAGGTTGCCTGAAAACCTGGAAACCTCAGAAAATGATGGAAACACCACGGAAATGGACAGGAAACAGCAGGAACAGCGTGAATGGATGCCTCTGAGGCTGCCTAATCGTACCATTACGCCAAATTCTGGGCAACAGCCTGGTGGTGACCCTCAAGACAATTTTGCTGACCCAGACCAAGATGGGCAAGGCACATGCGCTGGCACATGTTAGGAAATCACCCAACTAGGTGCAATGAAGGTCCATCACCGCCTGTGGGTGACACCACTGCCCATGCTGGCACTGCTGTCCTATCCACCGCCCCAGGATGTAGGCATAAGCCTGACACAGCATGGCGGTGACACCATCAAGTGACCAAGTTAGATGAGGTAGCAGGTGATCCACCCAAAAATTCAGCCTGACACAGCACGGCGGTGACACCACCAAGTGACCAAAGTAGATGAGGTAGCAGGTGAGCCACCCAAACATGTACCCTGACACAGCATGGCGGTAAAACCACCAAGTGACCAAGTTAGATGAGGTAGCAGGTGTGCCACCCAAAAATTTACCCTGACACAGCATGGCGGTGACACCACCAAGTGACCAAGTTAGATGAGGTAGCAGGTGAGCCACCCAAAAATTTAACCCGACACAGCATGGCGGTGACACCAACAAGTGACCAAGTTAGATGAGGTAGCAGGTGAGCCACCCAAAAATTTAGCCTGACACAGTATGGCGGTAACACCACCAAGTGACCAAGTTAGATGAGGTAGATGGTGAGCCACCTAAACATGTAGCCTGACACAGCATCGCAGTGACACCAACAAGTGACCAAGTTAGACTGAGGTAGCAGGTGATCCACATAAAAATGTACCCTGACACAGCATGGCGGTGACAACAGAGTGACCAAGTTAGACTGAGGTACTGTAGCAGGTGAACCACAAATAAATTTACCCTGAGAAAGCATGGCGGTGACAATAGAGTGACCAA